>CM077552.1:25225000-25228101 GCA_039657385.1 Citrus x changshan-huyou
GGTTTAGGGTTTAGGGTTTAGGGTTTAGGGTTTAGGGTTTAGGGTTTAGGGTTTAGGGTTTAGGGTTTAGGGTTTAGGGTTTAGGGTTTAGGGTTTAGGGTTTAGGGTTTAGGGTTTAGGGTTTAGGGTTTAGGGTTTAGGGTTTAGGGTTTAGGGTTTAGGGTTTAGGGTTTAGGGTTTAGGGTTTAGGGTTTAGGGTTTAGGGTTTAGGGTTTAGGGTTTAGGGTTTAGGGTTTAGGGTTTAGGGTTTAGGGTTTAGGGTTTAGGGTTTAGGGTTTAGGGTTTAGGGTTTAGGGTTTAGGGTTTAGGGTTTAGGGTTTAGGGTTTAGGGTTTAGGGTTTAGGGTTTAGGGTTTAGGGTTTAGGGTTTAGGGTTTAGGGTTTAGGGTTTAGGGTTTAGGGTTTAGGGTTTAGGGTTTAGGGTTTAGGGTTTAGGGTTTAGGGTTTAGGGTTTAGGGTTTAGGGTTTAGGGTTTAGGGTTTAGGGTTTAGGGTTTAGGGTTTAGGGTTTAGGGTTTAGGGTTTAGGGTTTAGGGTTTAGGGTTTAGGGTTTAGGGTTTAGGGTTTAGGGTTTAGGGTTTAGGGTTTAGGGTTTAGGGTTTAGGGTTTAGGGTTTAGGGTTTAGGGTTTAGGGTTTAGGGTTTAGGGTTTAGGGTTTAGGGTTTAGGGTTTAGGGTTTAGGGTTTAGGGTTTAGGGTTTAGGGTTTAGGGTTTAGGGTTTAGGGTTTAGGGTTTAGGGTTTAGGGTTTAGGGTTTAGGGTTTAGGGTTTAGGGTTTAGGGTTTAGGGTTTAGGGTTTAGGGTTTAGGGTTTAGGGTTTAGGGTTTAGGGTTTAGGGTTTAGGGTTTAGGGTTTAGGGTTTAGGGTTTAGGGTTTAGGGTTTAGGGTTTAGGGTTTAGGGTTTAGGGTTTAGGGTTTAGGGTTTAGGGTTTAGGGTTTAGGGTTTAGGGTTTAGGGTTTAGGGTTTAGGGTTTAGGGTTTAGGGTTTAGGGTTTAGGGTTTAGGGTTTAGGGTTTAGGGTTTAGGGTTTAGGGTTTAGGGTTTAGGGTTTAGGGTTTAGGGTTTAGGGTTTAGGGTTTAGGGTTTAGGGTTTAGGGTTTAGGGTTTAGGGTTTAGGGTTTAGGGTTTAGGGTTTAGGGTTTAGGGTTTAGGGTTTAGGGTTTAGGGTTTAGGGTTTAGGGTTTAGGGTTTAGGGTTTAGGGTTTAGGGTTTAGGGTTTAGGGTTTAGGGTTTAGGGTTTAGGGTTTAGGGTTTAGGGTTTAGGGTTTAGGGTTTAGGGTTTAGGGTTTAGGGTTTAGGGTTTAGGGTTTAGGGTTTAGGGTTTAGGGTTTAGGGTTTAGGGTTTAGGGTTTAGGGTTTAGGGTTTAGGGTTTAGGGTTTAGGGTTTAGGGTTTAGGGTTTAGGGTTTAGGGTTTAGGGTTTAGGGTTTAGGGTTTAGGGTTTAGGGTTTAGGGTTTAGGGTTTAGGGTTTAGGGTTTAGGGTTTAGGGTTTAGGGTTTAGGGTTTAGGGTTTAGGGTTTAGGGTTTAGGGTTTAGGGTTTAGGGTTTAGGGTTTAGGGTTTAGGGTTTAGGGTTTAGGGTTTAGGGTTTAGGGTTTAGGGTTTAGGGTTTAGGGTTTAGGGTTTAGGGTTTAGGGTTTAGGGTTTAGGGTTTAGGGTTTAGGGTTTAGGGTTTAGGGTTTAGGGTTTAGGGTTTAGGGTTTAGGGTTTAGGGTTTAGGGTTTAGGGTTTAGGGTTTAGGGTTTAGGGTTTAGGGTTTAGGGTTTAGGGTTTAGGGTTTAGGGTTTAGGGTTTAGGGTTTAGGGTTTAGGGTTTAGGGTTTAGGGTTTAGGGTTTAGGGTTTAGGGTTTAGGGTTTAGGGTTTAGGGTTTAGGGTTTAGGGTTTAGGGTTTAGGGTTTAGGGTTTAGGGTTTAGGGTTTAGGGTTTAGGGTTTAGGGTTTAGGGTTTAGGGTTTAGGGTTTAGGGTTTAGGGTTTAGGGTTTAGGGTTTAGGGTTTAGGGTTTAGGGTTTAGGGTTTAGGGTTTAGGGTTTAGGGTTTAGGGTTTAGGGTTTAGGGTTTAGGGTTTAGGGTTTAGGGTTTAGGGTTTAGGGTTTAGGGTTTAGGGTTTAGGGTTTAGGGTTTAGGGTTTAGGGTTTAGGGTTTAGGGTTTAGGGTTTAGGGTTTAGGGTTTAGGGTTTAGGGTTTAGGGTTTAGGGTTTAGGGTTTAGGGTTTAGGGTTTAGGGTTTAGGGTTTAGGGTTTAGGGTTTAGGGTTTAGGGTTTAGGGTTTAGGGTTTAGGGTTTAGGGTTTAGGGTTTAGGGTTTAGGGTTTAGGGTTTAGGGTTTAGGGTTTAGGGTTTAGGGTTTAGGGTTTAGGGTTTAGGGTTTAGGGTTTAGGGTTTAGGGTTTAGGGTTTAGGGTTTAGGGTTTAGGGTTTAGGGTTTAGGGTTTAGGGTTTAGGGTTTAGGGTTTAGGGTTTAGGGTTTAGGGTTTAGGGTTTAGGGTTTAGGGTTTAGGGTTTAGGGTTTAGGGTTTAGGGTTTAGGGTTTAGGGTTTAGGGTTTAGGGTTTAGGGTTTAGGGTTTAGGGTTTAGGGTTTAGGGTTTAGGGTTTAGGGTTTAGGGTTTAGGGTTTAGGGTTTAGGGTTTAGGGTTTAGGGTTTAGGGTTTAGGGTTTAGGGTTTAGGGTTTAGGGTTTAGGGTTTAGGGTTTAGGGTTTAGGGTTTAGGGTTTAGGGTTTAGGGTTTAGGGTTTAGGGTTTAGGGTTTAGGGTTTAGGGTTTAGGGTTTAGGGTTTAGGGTTTAGGGTTTAGGGTTTAGGGTTTAGGGTTTAGGGTTTAGGGTTTAGGGTTTAGGGTTTAGGGTTTAGGGTTTAGGGTTTAGGGTTTAGGGT
Source organism: Citrus x changshan-huyou (assembly GCA_039657385.1). Lineage (NCBI taxonomy): Eukaryota > Viridiplantae > Streptophyta > Magnoliopsida > Sapindales > Rutaceae > Citrus > Citrus x changshan-huyou. The sequence goes on from CM077552.1 coordinate 25,227,867, forward strand.
TTAGGGTTTAGGGTTTAGGGTTTAGGGTTTAGGGTTTAGGGTTTAGGGTTTAGGGTTTAGGGTTTAGGGTTTAGGGTTTAGGGTTTAGGGTTTAGGGTTTAGGGTTTAGGGTTTAGGGTTTAGGGTTTAGGGTTTAGGGTTTAGGGTTTAGGGTTTAGGGTTTAGGGTTTAGGGTTTAGGGTTTAGGGTTTAGGGTTTAGGGTTTAGGGTTTAGGGTTTAGGGTTTAGGGTTTAG